>JAPMUY010002505.1:0-7500 GCA_026901105.3 Galaxias olidus | reverse complement strand
ATTATGTTCTTACAGTGTCAAACAGGAAGCAGGAGGAGCTAGTTGATTGTTTTTGAGCATGTTGCTATGGAAACAGATATACAACACCCACAGCCCAGGGAGTTCAATCAGGTCCTACACCCCAAGGTGACCAGAGCTCTGCTGCTGTTTGTTCAGCCTTCTTCTGAACCAACAGATCTAATGTCATAATACTTTAGAAGAGTTAAATTTGTAAAAAGACAACCCACTTAATTTAAAAGTTTTATTAATTTCTCATATAAACAAATACAATCTGTACTGTATTAAATCCAACTAAAACAGATCTGTGCAAAGTAATACATCTTCATTTCAGCACCTCCATATCTTATTTGATCTGGTCTCTTGGGTAACAGTCATAAAGGTCTGAGTCTGTATTTAGCATTCTGGATGCTAGTGGCAAATGGATTGACCCGAGCTAAATATTATTCATGTAGTTGTGGATCCACACACTCATCAAGTAGAACATTGCCTTGATAAGAAGGATTAAATGCTAGCCATGTGCCCTCATAGTCAACTATGCTGCATGTGTTAAAAGCCAGACAATCTCTACTCATCAAGCTGGGCTGTACTAACTGTTCAAGGAATATCTGAATAGAGTCTACTAGAGTGTTAGACTGTGTATCTGAATAGAGTCTACTAGAGGTTAGACTGTGTATCTGAATAGAGTCTACTAGAGGTTAGACTGTGTATCTGAATAGAGTCTACTAGAGGCTAGACCGTGTATCTGAATAGAGTCTACTAGAGGTTAGACTGTGTATCTGAATAGAGTCTACTAGAGTGTTAGACTGTGTATCTGAATAGAGTCTACTAGAGGTTAGACTGTGTATCTGAATAGAGTCTACTAGAGGCTAGACCGTGTATCTGAATAGAGTCTACTAGAGTGTTAGACTGTGTATCTGAATAGAGTCTACTAGAGGTTAGACTGTGTATCTGAATAGAGTCTACTAGAGTGTTGGACTGTGTATCTGAATAGAGTCTAGAGGTTAGACTGTGTATCTGAATAGAGTCTACTAGAGTGAAGGGAGCAGTAGCTGAATGGTCAATGCACATGTGATAACATTTTGGAAGACAGGCAATTTTTGTAATTTTTAAGTAAACAAAACGCACTCCAATATGCATGCCTCTCTGTACTGTATTCCCTTTGAACAGCTTGTTCCAAAGGTCAGTACTGTGACAGAAAAGAATCAGCGTCCATGGAGCTTCAGACGTCTCTGCTGACTGCGTGTGGCAGAGGGAGTGTGAGCGACTGGGAGAGACGGGGTCTACGCTACACAGTGGAGAGGCACCTTCAGGTTCAGACGTAACCAAGGTGTGCATCACAGAACATCTCACAGAGGAACACAATTAACCCAGCCACAGAGCACCTTCATCACGAGCTGAAATAACCCAGCAAAGATAACCCAACACAGAACACCTTAATCAGGAGCTGAAATAACCCAGCAAAGATAACCCAACACATAGCATTCCATACAGTGAGGAGATCCTGGTCCTAAAGGGAGGAGCAGGAGGGGGAGGAGCAGAATGAGGTGAAGCAGCAGGAGGAGGAGGAGGAGGAGCAGGAGTGGGAGGAGGAGCAGTAGGAGAAGGAGCAGGAGGGGGAGGAGCAGGAGGGGGAGGAGCAGGAGGGGGAGGAGCAGGAGGGGGTGTAGCAGCAGGAGGAGCAGGAGCAGCAGGAGGAACAGGAGGAGGAGGAGCAGCAGGAGGAGAAGCCGTCGGTTAGTGGTCAGTTTTTTTTATTAGGTTTACAGAGAGTGAGTCCCCAAGAAGGCAATATGGTGTTCATCTCAGCTAGCCGGAAAAGTGCTGCAGCAGAAGACTGTGTGTGTGTGTGTGTGTAGACTGGGTTGGTTTTGCACATTTCTGACAAATAAAAATGTCATAAAAAATTCCATTGGAAATATATGGACCAGTCGTAATGCTTATATTTCAAACATTGAATTTAATTAAACTATTTTGAAGTCAGATATATTCTTTGCTTTAGATAAGTTGCTTATCGATGTTCATCTGTTTAGAAAGCCCCATCACGTCCTGTGGTGTTCCTACCCTTAACCCATAGAAACATCATGTGGTAAAGGAGAGCAGTCAGGTTAGGAGTTATTCAGAAAAATATACGTAGGTGTGTTTTAAGAGTACCACAGTGAGGTATTGTTATCAAAAGGGTCACGTTCAAATCCAAACAAAGTCTCCAGGTTTCACATTCTGTCACTCAGAACGTGTGGATCCCCTTCTTTCTTTTTCTATACGGTCTTTAATGAGTCCTGAGGAGAGCGTTTTGAAATGTGTCCTGCTATGGCTGCTATGGTATGCTATGACTGCTATGGTATGGCTGCTATGCTATGGCTGCTATGGTATGCTATGACTGCTATGGTATGGCTGCTATGCTATGGCTGCTATGGTATGCTATGACTGCTATGGTATGGCTGCTATGCTATGGCTGCTATGGTATGCTATGACTGCTATGGTATGGCTGCTATGCTATGGCTGCTATGCTATGGTATGGCTGCTATGCTATTTGCTGCTATGCTGTGGCTGCTATGGTATGCTATGGCTGCTATGCTATGGCTGCTGCTGCAAATGGTATGCTGTGGCTGCTATGCTATGGCTGCTATGGTATGCTATGGCTGCTATGCTATGACTGCTGCTGCAAATCGTATGCTATGGCTGCTATGCTATGGCTGCTATGCTATGGCTGCTATGGTATGGCTGCTATGCTATTTGCTGCTATGCTATGGCTGCTATGCTATGGCTGCTGCTGCAAATGGTATGCTGTGGCTGCTATGCTATGGCTGCTATGGCTGCTATGCTATGACTGCTGCTGCAAATCGTATGCTATGGCTGCTATGCTATGGCTGCTATGGTATGGCTGCTATGATATGGCTGCTATGGTATGCTATGGCTGCTATGCTATGGCTGCTATGGTATGGCTGCTATGCTATGACTGCTATGCTATGGCTGCTATGGCTGTAGACTGAGTTTGCCTGTGAACTGAACACCAGGGAAGGATACTGTGAAGGAACGGTGATCCATGAAGGGTAAAATGTCATTTCCATGGCAACTAGATCACACAGAGATATACAGTACTGTGCAAACGTTTCAGGCATGTGTGAAACAAAATCTTTTAAGTTTGAATACTTTTCAAAACATATGTTGATTGTTTATTTTTTTATCAATTAATATAATACAATGTGAGTGAAAAGAAAATCTATATCAAACCAACATTTGATGTGACCACCCTTTGCCTTCAAAACAGCATCCCCTGGCTAAACCTGCAAAGTCCTGTATAGAACAACTAAAACAGTCAATCCTTAAAATAACAAAAAAAGGCTGTAATATCAAGAAGTGATGGACTTCAATGGGAGACATAGTTAATTCAATGGTCAGTCTTAGTCAGTCTTTCTCAGCATAGTCAGTCTTTCTCATTATAGTGCACTCCAAAAATATAGAATTACATATTTACTCTAATGATCTCTAATGAAAGTCCTTTATTTATAGAAGTCTGTTACCATCATTTCCTTCCTAGGCCACGATTGGCCACTTAGTCCACTTGTTCTCCAATAAGAATCGGCTGCCCGAGGTGTCAATCAATAAACTGTTGGCTGATGCATCAGGTTCTGCTCACACTCTGGTATGTGACCAATAGGACCAATCTCAGGACTGTCACTCAAACACACTCTGGTTTCTCTGTATGTTCCGTTCACAGCAGGATCCAATAGGAATAGAGCTACAGTTGTCCTGGCAACGCCACTTTCCACTCATTGATGGGTTTCCACGGCAGCCATCCTTTGGAGTGAGTGTCCCTGAATGAGACCACTCCCTCCCAGTGTGTCCTTATGGAGAGTTAACCTTGGCAAAGTGTGTGTGTGTGTGTGTCCTGTTAGCTTAGCTGAATGTTTTAGTTGGAATCGTTTTAGAAAGAGTGTGTCTGTAGGTGTGTGAGTGTGTATTTATAAGGACGTCTCGTTGGTGTGTGTGTGTGTTCACAGGGAGGTCTCGTAGGTGTGTAGAGTGTGTGTGTGTGTGTTTATAAGGAGATCTCGTAGGTGTGTATGTGTGTGTGTGTGTGTGTGTGTGTGTGTTTATAAGAAGGTCTCGTTGGTGTGTTGTGTGTGTGTGTGTGTGTGTGTGTGTGTGTGTGTTTATAAGGAGATCTCGTAGGTGTGTATGTGTGTGTGTGTGTGTGTGTGTGTGTGTTTATAAGAAGGTCTCGTTGGTGTGTTTTGTGTGAGTGTGTTTATAAGGAGATCTCGTAGGTGTGTGTGTGTGTGTGTGTGTTTATAAGGAGATCTCGTAGGTGTGTATGTGTGTGTTGTGTGTGTGTGTGTGTGTGTGTGTTTATAAGGAGATCTCGTAGGTGTGTATGTGTGTGTGTGTTTATAAGGAGATCTCGTAGGTGTGTATGTGTGTGCGTGTTTATAAGGAGGTCTCGTTGGTGTGTGTGTGTGTGTGTGTGTGTGTGTGTGTGTGTGTGTTCACAGGGATGTCTCGTAGGTGTGTGTGTGTGTGTGTGTGTGTGTGTGTGTGTGTGTGTAGCGTGTGTGTGTAGTGTGTGTATGTGAGTGTGTATGTGAGTGTGTGTGTGTGTGTGTGTGTGTGTGTAGTGTGTGTGTGTGTGTGTGTGTTCACAGGGAGGTCTCGTTGGTGTGTGGCCGTGAGTTCTCCTCCTCCAGCAGGGCCACTCTCTGTTTCAGCATGCGGACCTGTGTCTCGTGCCGCTCCACCATGGCCATCATCTGGGCCTCCAGCTTCTTCAGCTTACTCTGGTGCTTCTTCTTGGCCTTCTCGTAGGCTGCCACCAGGTTACTGGACCAACCACGGGGACAGAGGGATGAAGAAGAAAAGGGAGGAAAGAATAGAATGACAGGAGAGGCAGAAAGGAAGGAGAGAGGGATGGAAAAAGAGAGGGAGAGACAGCAGAGGTGCAGAAATGGTGATTTAATAATGTGGCTCCATGATAAAGGATCACGGTAAACTGTGAGGTTTCATCATAGACCGTTTTCCATCTGGAGGTGTGGCCTTGTTTCCAATTCTTTTAGTATTTAGATCAAGAGCTGCAATTCTTATTCAGATCACTATGGGGCCTCATTGCACAACAAACCCATAGACAGGGCGCTAGAAACATCAGACTGCGTTTCTACGTTACCTGTTGGCCCGTTTCAGATCGTTGACGAACTCTGCGCTCTGCTGGTGTCGGACCTCGCTGCTCTTCGTCAGCCTCTCCAGCGCCGCAACCAACTCCTGGACACGCCCCTTCAGCTTCCTCTCCCTGATGCACACACACACACACACACACACACACACACACACACACACACACACACCGTACACACATTAAACATACTCACACACACACACACACACACACACACACACACACACACACACACACACACACACACACACACACGCAGACACACAAACACACACACACACACACACACACACACACACGCAGACACACAAATACTCACACACACACACACGTAAGCACAGACACACAAATACTCACATATGCATGCAAACACAGACACACAAATACATACACACAAAACAGTGCCCAGACACACACAATGACACACACACACACACACACACACACACACACACACGTTGCAGTAGGTAGCCTCAGAAAAATGAAATATTTCAAATGTATTTACATTACAAACCACTTGTTTCTTGAACTAAATGCTGAGAGGAAGAGTGGCCCTGCAGTTTGAAAAGGGTTCCCTACCGTCGTAGTGTGTTGGTGAGTTCAGCTGCCATATCGCTGTCACTCAGAGTCCTGAGGTCTGATAGGCTGATGGCTGGCCAATCACTACAGTCCTGTGATGACACGACAACAACACATACAGACATTATCTATAGATCGACATTTAGACATTATCTATAGATAGACCTTTAGATATTATCTATAGATAGACATTTAGACATTATCTTTATATGGGCATTATCTACAGCTCGGCATTATCTATAGATCAACATTTAGACATCATCTATAGATTAACATTTAGACATTATCTATAGATCGACACTTAGACATTATCTATAGGTCGACACTTAGACATTATCTATAGATTGACATTTAGACATTGTCTATAGATAGACATACAGACATTGGATTATAAATAATACATTATCTATAGATAGACATTATCTACAGATAGCATGTAGACATTTCATTATAAATATAGATAAACATTATCTATAGATCTATAGACATTATATAGACAGATTATAAATCTAACTAGACATACAGACATTAGACTATATATTCACACCCCAAACCTCTGTCTTATACTGATCTAAAATGGTTGCTAATTGAAAGGCCAACCAAGGTTCTGGCTTAGCAACTGTTCAAACTGGACCAAACCGGTACCTTGACAAAGGCTTTCACCACACAGAAACCAAAGCAAGGGATTTCTTTATCATGGCCTGCAGAGGCTTCCCACCATCCCTCCATTTGAAACACACTCACGCAAAACCACACAGTTATACAGTCAAACCAGTAGGTAGCAGAAGTAAACACATTTCTTCCTAAAGTGGCCTTCACATGATAAGTAGCTTAGTTTGCTGTGAGGTAGGTCGCAGAGTGAGTCTGATAGAGTTACAGGTAGGCTGAGGTCTGATAGAGTTACAGGTAGGCTACGGTGTGATAGAGTTACAGGTAGACTACGGTGTGATAGAGTTACAGGTAGGCTGAGGTCTGATAGAGTTACAGGTAGGCTACGGTGTGATAGAGTTACAGGTAGGCTACGGTGTGATAGAGTTACAGGTAGGCTACGGTGTGATAGAGTTACAGGTAGGCTGAGGTCTGATAGAGTTACAGGTAGGCTACGGTGTGATAGAGTTACAGGTAGGCTACGGTGTGATAGAGTTACAGGTAGGCTACGGTGTGATAGAGTTACAGGTAGGCTACGGTGTGATAGAGTTACAGGTAGGCTACGGTGTGATAGAGTTACAGGTAGGCTGAGGGGGGATAGAGTTACAGGTAGTCTGAGGTGTGATAGAGTTACAGGTAGGCTGAGGGGGGATAGAGTTACAGGTAGGCTACGGTGTGATAGAGTTACAGGTAGGCTACGGTGTGATAGAGTTACAGGTAGGCTGATAGAGTTACAGGTAGGCTACGGTGTGATAGAGTTACAGGTAGTTGATGTGATAGAGTTACAGGTAGTCTGAGGGTGTGATAGAGTTATGGGGCTGTGGAGGGGGGATAGAGTTACAGGTAGGCTACGGTGTGATAGAGTTACAGGTAGGCTACGGTGATAGAGTTACAGGTAGCTGAGGGGGGGGGGGGGGGAAGGAGGGAGGTAGGTAAAGAGAGAAGAAGAGGAGGATGGTCTTGAAGGTAAACTGGTAAGAGATGTGCTGGACTGGTGTGTGTGTGTGTGTGTGTGTGTGTGTGTGTGTGTGTGTGTTTGAGCGTGTCTGTTTGAGCGTGTGTGTGTGTGTGTGTGTGTGTGTGTGTGTGTGTGTGTGTGAGGTGTG